>CM034146.1:765262550-765307550 GCA_019776745.2 Taxus chinensis | reverse complement strand
GAACTCTTATTTCTTGTTCCCGAAATACACACATGTGAAACATGGAAAGAATATTTAGATAATGACTTGAGAGTAGGTGGAGTGGGGAAGAGTCTTTTTGGGTTCAAAAAATGATTCCACTTTACCCATAGGTTAGCGTAAGAGGTTTTATTCATGGACAAGGAAATATGCATATCATGAATTTCACTTCTGTAATGAGGTAATTAAAAGTAGCTCAAAGTAAACAAATCAATATACTAGTAGACATTATGGGGTGGAGAGGGTTTAATTTAACCCAATTAAGCGTTAGGATACTCGCGGGAAGATTAAAGATTCCTAGAGAAGAGGTATTCTGGTAGATTAGAGAGGTCCTATAGAAGAGGTATAAAGTACATTAAACCTGAAACCCTTCCATACAACTTTAAAATGCTAAATACCTTAAAATTGTAGAAGGTATCTTGGTAATAACCAGATATATTATAATCTCTTTTCGACTAAGGAAATTGTTTAAGTCCTTAGGATCCCCATTCTTAAGCAAGAAATAATAATATTGTTTCTAAAACTAGGATTGAGTAAGTGATTTTCAACAGAAATGATTAAATTATTTAACCATATTATTTATCCTTGATAGAAATTAATTGGTAAATGATTAAATCCTTAAATTAAAGTGATATGTTAATGAGATCTTAAATGGATTCAATACTCTCTTTGAAAAGGCAAGTGAGTTAACAAAATATACCACACCACACACACACACACACACACACACACACATTATATGTGGGAAAGATAATATAATTTTTTGTTTGATATGTTAGGGTTTAAATAAAATGAGGTAAATAAAATTGTAATAGGAAAATGGGGGATGATTTCATTCTAATAATATAATGGGCAGGGTACTAGAAATGTCCAACAATTATGAGGTAAAAAGAAACATTAATGGTATTTTTAAATACCCTTTGAAATAACATGTTCCATACCATACTTTACTAAGTGAACACCTCGTGTAGGTTAGGTCCCATGGAACAATTTTGAGTTAAAGTTAAGACCATTGTTACCTTTGTTTAAAATATACTTCAATGATGCCCTTAAAGGTTATAATTTCAGGATTTTGGGTTTCAATAGGGAAATTCAATGTGAGAAGTGGTTCCCATAAAAATTTCTTAACAACTCCAATGACACATCTGTAAAACAAGTTAGAAGATAAACAATTAATTCAATAAACAAGAAATAATTCCAAATTGACATTATTAGCATTGGGAAATACAAATTAGGTCGTCAATGAAGTAATGAATTTTTACCATGGTGTTCAAGCTTAGGAAAATTTGAATAAAATAAATAAATCAATCACATGCAAATAGCCATGACTCAATTCTTCTAACTACAACCAATCGAAAAATGAAACAAGGTTTTATAGAAGGTTTCAAAATTACGGTTTTCACATCCTTTGTAGTGCTACCAATGAGTCCCAAGGAAAAGTAGCCAGGATGTCATTGGAAAAGTGGCCATATCCCTGCACACTCAAGTAAAAACCAAAAATATTCTTGACATGATAAAATATCCCATATAAATCGACATTGTGAAATACATGATTATACTAAGTTATCAACTAAATGTTTCAAAAATTATGTCAGCATGGGTACAACTAGGAATGATCACATATAGGCATGCATCTACAATAATCCCAAATGTATAGCTCATGAGTTACATTATTATCAAAGAATACCATATCAGCAAGGATAATCCATGAAATCTAACATCATGCATTTAGGACAATCTTCAGGTATCTAATCAAAATGAAATAACCAATAACTCATTACTATCATAAAGTGTCCCATAAATCTAGGTGACAACTGTCAAACTTGCAAATGTCATAGAACTCATTTTGATAATAATTATACACAATGCAAATAAAACTCTAATCACCAAATCAAATAAGAATGTACTCATATGAAATAATCAATCAACTTAGATGTGCCAATAGTTTGTTACTTCCTTTAAGCTTTCCCAAATAAGTTTAATTTGTTTCCTCCATTTAAGTTAGCATTTCATGTCCCACAACTTCCCTATCTTCAATACTATTCCACGTTGATAGGCGTTATGCACTTTCTACCATACAAAGCTTCAAAATGAGCCATTTTTAGTGATGACTGATACAGTATCATTATATGCAAACTAAACCAGGGGAATATTTTCTTCCCACTTGTATTGTTGATTCATTCAATACATCCTTAACATATCCTCTATGACTTGATTCACCCTTTTAGTCTACGAATCAATTTTCAGGTGATTAAGCATGAACTGAAATTTAGTTTTGTTTCCCAAGGTAGTATTAAATGTATTTCAAAATTTGGAATTCATTCTAGGTTCTCTATCTAATATGATCAGCTTCATGGTATTCCATGTAATGTAAAGTATTTCTTGAATAAATATTCTTATCAGTACTACTGAATAATCTTTGATATTTCCAAGTATAAAGTCTTACACTTTAGTGCAGCTTATCCACCATAACTAGAACTAAATCATTGTTTATTTATAAAGACGGGTAGTCTTTGAAAAAATTCCATGCTAATTAGTTTCCACTTATAATGTGGTACATTATGTGGATACATTAGTCCTCATGTTGGATGTAAATGTCTTGCCTTATCCCTTCGACATTCTAAGCAATGAGCTACATAATTTGTTACATTCTTTTTCATTAATTTCCTAGAATTTTTATATTTTTATATCTTCTAACAATTATTTCACTCCTAGATGAGATGAATGATGGTGCATCATGGAATTATTCAACAACTTTAGCTCTTAATTTCATTCCCTAAAGGTATATATATTCTGCTAAAATAACGTATAATTCCATCATGTTCAACTTTGAAACCATCATACCTCTTGTCCATAGGAATGTTTTGTAGTGCATGTTTTAACTCGTAGATAATATGGATTCTGATTTAATTTATTCTCTATCTTCATCTTTGAACTAACTTCATAAAGTTACAATAATATAAATATGCTTTTTACATCTTAAGGAATCTTCTAAATGATTCTCTTTTTCCTTTATATAACTTATATCAAAATCATACTGTGATAAAAAAATCTAACCACATGCACTGTCTTCCATTTAAATTTTGTTTTGTATAGATTTATTTCAAACCCTAAGATGGTATATTTTTAATTAAAAAAAATTCCCTGATAGATAGTGTCTCCAAACCTGTGATGCATGAACAATAACAACAAGTTATAAATCATGAGAAACATAATTTTTGTTCATGTAAATTTAAATTTATACTTTAAAAATCTACAACATGCTCATTTTGAAGGACTCCTCCCAATCCTTCTCCTAAAGCATTTGTTACAACTATAATATTTCCATTTGAATCTGTAACCATTTAAGACATTGAGCTAAAGTTAATGTTTACTTTTAATAAATTCAAGGCTCCTTCACACTTATTATCCTAAATAGATTTCTTATTTTTCCTTTAGCAACGAAGTGATTGGACCTACCACTCTAGAGAAGTCCTTGATGAACTTCCTATAATAACCATCATTCCCAGGAAGTTAGCCATGTATGTCCAGAATAGTTCCTTTGACCTTTGATTTTAATCTTTTGAAATTCCTTATTTAATGAATTATGTGACCCAAATACTATACATATTATTGCATAAAAAGTACAGTTTGACAACTTACTGTAAAATGTATGCTTCCTTAAAATTTGTAAGGCTATTATGATATTTTTATCATGTTCTTCCATATGTTTCAAATATATGATGTATATCATTAACAAATACTAACACAAATTGATATCACCAAGTGTACACAAAAACACATTGTTCATTAATTTTATAAAAATTTTAGGGGTGTTAGTGAGTCAAAACGATAAAATCAATAACTTGTAATGCCCATAACATGTTTTAAAAGTTTTTTTATGGATTTCCTCATATTTTATTATAAACTATGGTATCCAGATCAAATATCAATCTTAGAATAAGGGTCCATGGGAAAGCACCCCTCATTTGATAAAAATATCTTCAATTCTGGGAAAGGGATATGTATTTATAATGGTTACCTTATTTAACATTCAGTAGTTGATAAAAAGTCTTAGAGGTTCATCCTTCTTCTTTATAAAGATTACTGGTACTCCCCAAAGTGATACACTTGGGTGGATCAATCCTTTCGATAACAACTCTTGATGTTTTTCTTTCAACTCAACTAACTCATTTGTAGTCATGTTGTAGGGTGCTTTTGACAGTGGATTTTTTTATTGGATTGAGGTCGATCATGAATTCAAACACTCATTTTAGGGGTAAACCTAGTAGTTACTAAGGAAAAACATACTTAAACTTATTTAAAATAGAAAACTCCTCTATTTTTTTATCATTCTCATTGATGGAATATGTTATTGTTACTAGATATAATATACAACCTTTAAAGGCTATTCCCCCATAATGTTTTACTTGTATGAGAAGCAATGGGCACCATACTTCATCAAATATTGTAGCTAAGCTGTCTAGAAATGTATCCTTTAATATTGGGATATTATTTCCTCTTTTTCACCCACCTAATCTCCCCAAATTTAATATTTATATTTTCACCCCCTTTGCAAAATGGATCAACCTACAGGTTTGGGAATTTATAATTAATGGGATCAATTTGTTAGCTCCCCGTGGCAAGGGTTTGGAGCCATATCTTCTTAATGCACGCCAAGCATGTGTCAGCTGCCTTCCCATTGTCACGTGTTGCCATTGCTTTCTTGTCATGCGACAACATCCTCCCTGATGCATGGCAATCATTTCTTCTTGACGTGCATCACCACTTTCCTCTTATCATCTAACAGCGTACTTTATTGTCGCATGACAACTCCCCTCCTTTTCATACGTCATTCTTCCTTCCCCATTGTCGCCACCTTCTTGTCATGTGTTAGCATTGCTTCTTGTCACACGTAAACCACCTTTTATTGACATGTGTCACCACTTCCTGCTGTCGTGCGACAACATTTCTCCTTGTCGTGTGTCATCCCTCCTTTCACGTCATGCCCCCTTTGCTATTGTGTGACAATATTTCCATCTTGACCTACATTAGCCTCCCCTCGTTGTCGCGCGACAACATTTTTTCTTATCATGTGAAAAATAATTTCCTCTTCAGTGGTGATTTTTTCCATTCTTGTCAGGCGTCATCTGGTGGTTCCTGTCAGGCGTCAACAAGTAATTTCATATACAACCAGGTATTGATGGCATCGTACAGGGTAGCTCAACAACCGGATTAATGAGGTATGGTACCCATGTTCACCATGTAAGCAAAGTACCATTGGAAAGTGAACCGATATGGTTTCCCATACCTCCGTACGAGAAATTAATGAAGATTGTTGGTCGGTAGCTCCCCTTCTCTATATATATGTAATTTTCCCTCATTTGTAGTGGGAGAGATTTTGAAATGTAATTGAACTCTGAAAAAATTGTTTCAGCACTTATGTGAGCAATAGGCCTTGAATTTGGGCATTTTGTGAAGGATTCTTGCCTCGTGCCTCTATTGTAATGGATTCTACATCATTTTAAGCAATAAAATTAGTGTTTTTTGGATTTTCTTGCCCAAGATCGAGTTTATATTGCATTATTGTCTTTTATTACATCTACAAATATGTTGTGCATATTTTGTTCATTTCTAAGGTCCAAATTTTGTTTTGCTTCATTAAATTGGGAGTTTAAATGTTATTTGGGTTGTTGCACTTCTATCTTCCCTCTCCAACCTCATTTTCCTCCACCTTTCACTCACTAGGAGTCTCTCTATTCTTATTCTTGGTGTTATCACCTCCCTTAGTTTAGGATTTGCTTTTATGTATTTCTCTCTTTCTTGTCCCTTGGAATTGGTAGATTAGGAGTAGATCGGCATTAGAATAGGTCAGGAACCATCCTTCTCTATAGGTTTGTCTCAATTGCAAGGGTCCCACACCTTGAGACAATCCCATGTTAGCCAAAAGTAGGGTTTTGTAATGTGCAAATCCTAATGTGCTACTTTTCCGACATAACAACAACATCATAATACCTTAGGGGAGCTAAAAAAAGGTTTAATTTTGTAGTAAACTTAGGTATTTCTAAGGTTACTTCAAATAGGAATTGACTAACTCTATGGAAAACATTATTTTCATATTTACGGTCCACAGATTTTCCATGTATCCAGCCTTTCTAGGAAAATTAGAAGCTAACTTGGAAGAAACAAAACATTCAATAGCTCTAGTATCAAATAATATAATAACATGTAAGTCAAACAACTTACCCTGCACTTCTATGGGAGTGGTTTGTTTCTCAATTTGGTAATTTCCTACACCATCATGCATCCTTTGTTGAAATGGTTCTTTAGATTTAGAGTTATTTTTCCATTGTTGTTTATTCCCTTGATTATTGGGGACATTTACTAACATAGTGATCACTTCGACATTTGAAATAGCCATCAATAGGCCTCTTCCATTCAAAGTTGTTATGAAAACCAAAATTGTTATTTCCTTCTTTTCTGTTGTTTATAACATATTTATCTGATGTATTTTTCTTTTCAAGTCTTCCCTTTTTATCAAATCTCTTTCACCGTGTATTTTCGGAAAAGCGGGGTGAGGATTTATTACTTATTGTTTTACATTTTTCCTCTCTTGAAGTGAATATCCCACACAGTTTTTATTCCTGCTTAATAGATTTTTCAAAAATTACCTTCATAGTGGATGGTCCATGCACATCCATTTCACCCCCTATGCTAGGATTCAAGCCAAAAATGAACTTACGAACCCAGAACTTCTCATATTTTTTATATCGGCGCAATTTTTTTAGAATTTTAGTGAAACAATATTAATACTTAGTACTGATATTTTTCCTTGGATTAAACTCTAGAATTTTGTCATTTTCTGATCAAAATATAACTTAGGCAGCCAACGTTGGAGAAAGTATCCTTTAAATTATTCCCAAGTTATAGTTGATGTCTCAATTCCTAGTTCTATTTTACGATTGTCCCACCAAATGGAATCTTCGTGAGAGAGCTAAAAATCACCCCACACAACCTTAGTTTCTTCAAAGAAGTATTTGATCTCAAAATATTTTTCCATTTCACTAAACCAATTTTCAACAACATCCCCTAAGGCAGTCCCATCAAACTTTGGTGGATTAATTATTTGTATGTCCTTAGCTAGTTCAACAATCATATGAGCTTTCTCATTATCTTGTTAATTCTCATTAACATGTTTCCTAGGTTGTTCATCCCCATGTTCCTCTTCATGTTCTTCGTTTATACCCCTAACATGCTGCTCTAAGGAAACAACTCATTTACGAGTTTTTTAGAGAACCAAGAAGATATCATCCAGTTTTTCATTAGTTGAACCCTGTGGATTTGCTAAGTTGGTTGCATCATCATTTTTCACTCTTATTCTTACCATTATAACCTGTTGAAACAATAACAAACTTAATATTATCATAATGAACCCATTAAGTCCAAGAGATGGAACCTACAACTCTGATACCAAAATGTAGCAACTCATTTATTTTCCCATAACTGAAGTTAAACAAAAATGATTTCAATCAGCTAACAATTTTTCTAAACAGTATGCTTATTAAGTTAAGTTTGATCATTCCAATAACTCTTCTATGTTTAAACCTTGTGCAACTAAGAAGGGTGCATATGCAACTTCCTTCATTCAACTCTAAGTGAGCAATCATACAATCTTTAGTATGTTCAGGTTTACATTTATCTAGGTTGAGAAAAACTATGCTTCCATCCTTAAATGTCTACCACAAAATTTAATTACTCAGCTTCATATTCTGGTATCTGACATTTATAAAGTAAGGATATGGTGAACACAAAATACAGTCAACTACTTGTATTACTTTGGAAAAATTTTCCAGTCATGCATAAACAACTTATCCCGAGAATGCACAAAAGCTTTAAGGATATAGTCTTCTATCACCAAACAGTTACCTCTACATAGTCATCTGGATCTTTTTGTTTAAGAAGGTGAACATGTAAAGAAAGAGGAAGTGTGTTCTTTACAGAACCATCTCTGTAAATGAAAATAACCACAACTTAATTTGAGTCTTTATAGAATATGGAGAGACTATATAATGGGATTATTGCCATTACATCCTCTTTCCCTCTTCTGTAACTACCCCTTTTGTATGATGACATAAGATTACATCCAATCTACGTCGTAATTTGTTCATCTATCATTAATCAAGCTTTGTCAACCAAAAGTCCTAAGAAAACTCAGGTTAATTTCGGAAATTATCTTAGATATAACTGTGGGATCTTTGCAAGTCTTCTCTAAGTCATTCTTATGTTTCAGTTGGGTCTTAATAACATATGGGAACTATGGGATTATTATTTGTTGCCCCTTTTTAATAATTAATATCTTGTTATAGTTATAAGATGTCAATGCCAAGGTTGGTTTGGTTTACTAATTGTTTTCTTATATCGTAGAGGTAATAATACCATTTAATTGGAAGGTTAACTTAATATTCATAAGGAGATAATGATTAAAAATAAACATTTTGCATCTACCATGCCCATTTTATTCTCAACTAGGATTTTATTAACCATGTTCAGTATTATCATATCATCTTATTATGAAGTATAGTTGATCCCTTCATTACTCACGGTCAATTATACATTTTACTTTATAAACTCATTAATGATCAATATTATCATTTCCATGATAAACATTTTTTTTCAACAATTTGCTTTCTGATGTTCTGAATTATTCATAGGACTAGTTAAGTAAGAGATTCATAATTAAGTAATGACTTAATAATGCATCGAAAGGTCTTTTGACCATTTATTCAATTAATAGATCAACATCTGTTTATGAAGACATAGTTATTAAAATAGGAACATAGATAATATCTACTCATATATATATATATATATATATATATATATATATATATATATATATATATATATATATATCATGATTAAATAGGCCACCCATTTCCTTATTAACACAAAATCTCACAAAGTTGCAAAATCAACTTTCATCATTATAAATTTTTAAAAAATCATAATGAGGATTATATATCGGGGTCATATGCCCATCCTTTCAATTGGGATTTTTTTCTTGAAACATTTAATAAAAACAAGATACTTACGGAAATGAACCTTTTTTACATATGACGACAAGGTTGTAATCTACAAAATTATTAAATCAGTGCAAATGTTCATCTCATAACTTCTCTTGTTTACCTTTACATCAATTAGGAGAGAGAAATATACATGGATCAATTCGAGAGAACTGACATAAGTCAACTTACTCATTTTTTACATTGTAATCATTATATAATGATAACAACAATCAAGGTTTGACTCTACGTTGATTCAAACCATTTTACCAATTTAATCAACACAAATCAAATCAACAAATTATAACATCATTAGATCACTTCATACCAGTTTAACTCCATAATAATCATTTATATAGGTTGTTCATGCTTTCCTACAATCTTTCAATAAAAGATTTAATAATAAAATCATTATTAGCTACCAGTCATAAATCATTTTCTTATAACAGTATTATTTCAAACTTGCTAACAATTTCCTTTTTTTAATATCAAAACTCCAATTTAAAATCAATTACAAATAGCGTACTATATTTACTTGATTATAAAAATAGTCAATTGTAGTGTTCATTCTCCTATAAAGTATCTATATCCCCTAGATAGAGAAAACATGCATCTAACTAACGTCTTCTAAATACTCAAATCAAGTACAAATAACATTCTTAATACCTTGTAAACGGACGTAGATCCAAATGGAAAAAATAGATAACCAGATAGCCTTCTACTCTCCCTATTTTTCATATTCACACAAGAAATCAAATAAAATAGTTAGTTCTTGTATCTGAATATGCACGCATATATCTACAACAACTCCTTAGCATGCAGACCCATTATAATTGTATTAAAAATTCGATATCTCATATATATATTCGAACGCAAAAGAAAATATAGTCTTACTATCTGGTAAAGGATCTAAGATCTAGAAAGGACAATATTTAAACACCCACGTTCATTCTTGTTGTACACATACCCAGTATTGGGAAATTTAACGAACTTAAAAAGACAACCCAAAATAATGGTTTCAGTATCATAATTACGCATCCATTTTTACACTAATACCACAACATGCAAACCCGATATGGGTGTATTTAATCTATTACCATAAAATAATAATGCACTCCTTAAGACAAAGTTCCAAACTAGGGTATTTAAATTAATTTTTCATATATAAAAATATGCAAACCAAAACATAGTTTTGTATACACTTAAATTTACTACTTTTATGAAAAAATCACTAACCCAGAATAAATTGCAGTCTTGAATTTCCTAAAACTCTTAAACTCATTCCCTTCACACAACACCACATGCATAGATAGTAAAACACAGTCAAATATCGTAAACTCCTACTTCTCACAAAAGGCACATACCCATATTGCATTATAACATTTATTCACACAAATTTATATGTAAATTCTCAATCACACAAATTTGAATGCAATTACAACATGAAATCCAAATAAACAGTTCGAAATCAATAAATAATTGTTTGCTACAAAACTCATCACACAAATTCTTAAATAACAAATTATAAATGTCCTGCCTTAAAACCCACACTTACAAAAACACCTAGAAATCTATTAATAAGATATAATGAATAAGATTTAAAATATGAGCTCATGCTTGTGATACTCTCCTTCTTTCTCAACTCAACTTCCTTTCTTCCGAAATCTCCTCCAGAAATAAAAAATAGCATTACTCTCACTGAGCATTCCTTTTTACAACTGAGTCTCTCTATATCCATTCTCTAAACTACATTCATGGCCAAAAAATTATGCACTGTGGAAAGAATTCCACTTCTTCCCAAAAAGCCCAAAAATAGATCAGAATAAACATACAATGATAAAATGATTCAATAGATAAGAATGCGACCCAATTAAGGGTTGACTTCTCGGGGAAGTTAACAATTCCCGAGGAGTCATGCCTGTAGTAAATGCCTTTAAACCTAAAACCCTTTCTTACAACTTTTTTCTGTCACACATCCCTCTTATCTTACCTCCACACTAACCAACATGGTTTGAATAACATTGCCTAGTCTTTAGTAAGTCCTTTATGTCCCCATTTTAATATGCCACAATTTAAACAAAACACTAATATATGCCTTAATATGCTATGAAGCAAGCATGACATTGTTATATGCCATCCAATTTAATCAAGTGAATTAATATTCCTTGATTTAAGAAATCCTTTTAATCTTGCATATACTTTAATCAAACTTAATATAAATATTAACCCATGTTCATATGTCATGAGATTTAATATCATTAATACATGTTGTGAAAGCCAAGTGAGTTTTCAATGTATATCACACCACGTAATATGCAACGAAGGCCCCACAAAACACGTTATAACTTATAATAGATATATTTTCCAGAGTTAGTGCCAAGTGATCTAATAAAAAACTCGAAGGAAGAGTCCAATCAAGAGAACAAACATGAATAAAACTATCACCTTCCAAATACTTTCCAAAATCAGCTTTTAAAACATATATGTGATAGAAAATACTAGTGTGAACTAAAACTCTCGGTTGTTAACTTTGTTTA
This sequence comes from Taxus chinensis, assembly GCA_019776745.2. Taxonomy (NCBI): domain Eukaryota; kingdom Viridiplantae; phylum Streptophyta; class Pinopsida; order Cupressales; family Taxaceae; genus Taxus; species Taxus chinensis. The sequence goes on along the minus strand of CM034146.1, from coordinate 765,295,954 downwards.
AACCAATTGGCGATCTATTGGCCTTCTACATGGTCATGTATTTTGAGACTTGAAGGGGCAGGATGTTACAAATGGACCGATGAAATATTTGTTAAGGTAATTATCTCTAAACTCCTTTTCCTTTATGTTATTTTTGATTTGATTGATCGATTTGTTATCATATATGTAGATTAGGATAGAGTAGCATATTCTTGTCTATTACATTATTTTATATCACTCATTTCCTTATAATTTTCCCTATGGGCATTGCAACCTATCAGTCTCTACAGAATCCATGTTTCCAACTCTATCTTAGATATCTACACATTGTTAACAATTTTTTGATCTACTTACAATCAAAAGACTAATAGGATGTCACCCTTTATCCTAGACTTAGGCTTTAATACATTATCCCTTTGATAGAGAATGGACTATCATCTTCTATATCCATGACACTAACACCCCTTGATTACAATTTTCTTATGTGTGGCCCTAGAATGTAATGTCCCCAATGAGATAATTTATGCCCCCAAAAGGAACAACCACAACTTTGATCTGTAACAACAAATTATAGAATATGTATTTGACAAAATTATTGCAAATCTAAATTTATTAGGGAAAATTTGACTTTCTTTAGGAGTTGTTATTCCACAAAATTGAAGTAAAATCACTTAAATCCTTACCAAAACAATTCACAAATTTTATATATGCAAGAACATTAGGAAAATACTATATTTCTAACCAAAAAAGGGCTGGAATTTTATTTTAAAATCTGCAAATTAACAACTTTAGACTTAGCTAAAAGTGAAGTTTCCCAAGCCCAAAATATATGCAAACCAACTGAATTTGGAAAATAAAAACCGGATAATTAAACTGAAAAATAAGAGTTGATCCAAATTTTCCATATAGTGTTCAGAACACTCCTATAAATGGGTCACTCCAATAGAAACAAGCTAGAAATGCAAGATAGAAATCAACAACAAGCTTTCGCCTTCAAACCGTAGCTGGAAACAATACAGATTTGCAACTTCGACCTTCAAATATTGTTGGAATTCAGACATAGAACCTTGAAAATTCAATGGAAAACACAAGGGAAAAAGATTTTTTGTTCTTCTTCCTAGGAAAAAGAGGGTTTTCATCCTCTAATGCAAAACAACAAAGGGTTTTCGTCCTTTGAAGTAAAAATGGAAATCATGTAAGCTTATTTCAAATTTTAGAAATTATGAGATACAAAAAGATGCCCTCTCCATGCATGGAGACTTTCTTCTATAACTATCCTCAACACATTTTCCACACGAAAGGACCAAGTAGCTCATTTTACTCTATTTAATATTTTCCCCTACTTAACTTTATTGAATATTTCTTTATCCTCCTTTTTGTGTCACTATATGGGTCGCATTTTTCCTCTAGGGTAGAAACAAAAATAAAGTGACTTTTTATTTATTTTTCTTTTATTCTATCACTAATAATTAATTCAAGTGCTTATAATTAAATTTCATTATCTACTTAAAATTTATTTATTATGACTATTTTCCCCTCTTTCTTACTTCATTAGCCATTGGGAAACAAAATTAAGCTAAGGGTCTTTGAACTGTTGCTTTCGAGAAGGGGATATTACAATTTTCCCCTCCCCAAATTGCTTTCCTGCAAGCAATTGTAACTCATATTCCCAAGTGTCATGTGCAAGAGATAAAACATGTTGTAGTGCTCCAAGAGTCTAGATCTTGTGCCTGTCAAATGAGTGAGCTCTTGCCACAATATTAAATTCTCATGATGCTCATAATCATGAATTTGCATCAAGCGTTCCAAATCCTTCATATTGTAAAATTTATCCCTTATCTTATCATGCATTTCATTAGGAAAATAAATATGGAATGGTTTAATATGCAGTAATAAATATGACATGTTACCATTCCTTTCATACCTTGTAATATCATCAAGATCTTCATCTTGGCTTTGTTGTACCAAATTCTTAGCATCCTTGTCCAAAATGGGCTGAATATCATCATGCTAGAACTTCTGTAATAAAAATGGGTGTATCTCTTACCACACAATCTACATCCCATTCCATCTACCCTCTTTTGAAATGGTTTTCCATACTCTTGGTTGTCACAACTTGAGGAGTATCAGTCTTCATTCCTTGTAGAACAAATTCTTTGTCTTGCACCTTGAATTTCAATTCCATAGTTTGATAATTTTGGATGAATTTACCCAAATATTGCAGCCATTGTATTCCAATTATTATATCCATCTCACCAATTCCAATAACATAAAAATCATCTCTTACCTCATGACTTCTTAAGGCGAACTCAATTTGTGGGATCTTCTTTGTACGTGAAAGTGAATATCCATTCGCTACTATCACGTTGAAGCCTTGGAAATCTTCCATCTTTAACCCCATCCTTGTGACCAAACCTTCATCAATGAAGTTATGTGTAGCTCCACTATATATCAACACTGTGATATTTTTCCCATGAAGGTCTCCTCTAACTTAGAATGCATAGAAACTAGGTTATACATATAAGGTAGCAATTGTGGCACCAGTGAGAACCACTTCCTCTTCCTTTTCTTGTTCTTCTATTTCTCTCAAATTGCCATTCTCATCATCATCTTCCTCATCAAAAACTACCTCAATGTAATGGATTGACCCTTTGCCAAGGTAATGATGCTTGGGTGTCCATGGGTCCCTATAGTTGAAGCATAAATTTTTCATTCTCAACTCATTTTTTCCCTCTATTAGTTTTTTTAACCGCTCTTTTAAATCATATTTATCTTGAAATGTCTTATCTTGTTGTCCATTAATTTTTGTCCCTTGCTCACTATTCCAAGTGGTCATTGGTTTTCCAAGTGATTCCTTTTGTTGCCCCAAAAATTTTGTCCTTTATTATCCATAATGTAGATGTTTAATTTTTGGAACTGAAGTTTCCAAATTCAAGGACTTCTTAATAGCTCTTTCTAGAGATGGGACCAAATGCTTTGAATAGGCCTTTAATTGGCTTTGTTAGACCTTCAATAGAGAGTAATACAAGTCTTCTTTCATTGATATACGGTTCCATTATTGCAAGTCTCTAAAAATCTAAAATATATTTGTCCAAAGATCCCTATTGCTTGAGTTAAGCTAACTCTCTAAAATGAATCTCTGGATATATTCTATGAAACCTCTCTATCGAACCTTGACTGAATTCTTGAATGGTTGTGATGGAATCATGCCCTTGTGTGATCAATCCATGGTACCACCATTCATATTCAACTCCGTCCAAATGTAGAGTTGAAAATTTAAGAGCTTCTTCCTCATACATTAGATGTAATGATAAATATGTATATAACTTTTATAACCATGCTATGGTTGAACATTTATCTGAACCATCATAAGAAGGAAGAGTTACCTTACCCAACCTTTTTTGTATGTCTCTTCTTGGTTTCTCTTGTTGAACTCTTATATTCCTTCATGTGCCTTTTCTATTCTTCACTTGACAATAATCCTTAAAGGATAACATCTCTCTCACTCTGAAACTAAGGGTTATATACTATTCACCCCATGCCTCTATGTCGTCACATCACTTGGGGAATCTAGCTCAATTGGTTGCTCCTCTTTTTGAAGAAACTTGGTTCTGAATATTTGAGGTGGAGGCTTGATGGAGGTGTTTCTTAGTCCAGATGAAATTCCTTCGCCAATTTTTTTCGCCCCTTAGTTTTTTGATGTTGTGTGCCCTTGTATAATTTTAGCCAAGTCCATGATAGAGCCTGTAAATGCATCCTGCATTTCTCATTGAGATTCCCTCATAGCCATTTGTAATTCTCTTTGACTCCTTGTAATCACTTCATGCATGTAGCTTATCTCATTTATAGGAGGAGCTCTCTGAGCATGCTCATCCATTGTCCCTTTATTTGGATTTGGATTCCTTCTTTAATAAACTAAAGGTGATTTTCCTGTTTGCATTCAAATATGATTTTCTCTTTCACATGCTATGACAATCACAACTTTGATACCATTGTAATGTCCCCAATGAGAAAATTTATACCCCCAAAAGGAACAATCACAAATTTGATCTCTAACAACAAATTATAGAATATATACTTGACAAAATTACTATAGATTTGAATTTATTAGGGAAAATGTGACTTGCTCTAGGAGTTGTTATTCCACAAAACTGAAATAAAATCACTTAAATCCTTACCAAAACAATTCAAAAAAATTATATATACATGAACATCAGTAAAATACTAGATTTCTGACCAAAAGGGATGGAATTTTATTTTAAAATGTGCAAATGAAAAGCTTCAGACTTATCTAAAGTGAAGTTTCCCAAACCCAAAATATATGCAAACCAGTTGAATTTGGAAAATAAAAATATGATAATTAAATTGAAAATCAAAGTTGATTTGAATGTTCCTTAGAGTGTTCAAAATACTCTTAGAAATGGGTCACTCCAATAGAAATAGACTAGAAATGTAAGATAGAAATCAACAACAAGCTTCCACCTTCGAACCCTAGTTGGAAACAATATAGATCTACAACTTTGACCTTCAAATATTGTTGGAATTCAAAAATAAAACCATGAAAATTCAATGGAAAACACAAGGGAAGAAGTGTTTTCATTCTTCTTCCTAGGAAAAAGAGGGTTTTCATCTTCTAATGAAAAACAACAAATGGTTTTCATCATTTGAAGTAAAAATGGAAAGCATACAAGCTTATATAAAATTTTAGAAATTTTGATATGCAAAAAGATGCCCTCTCCATGCATGGTAACTTGCTTTTATAACTATCCTTGTCATATGTGCCACGCAAAAGGGCCAATCAACTTCTTTTAATTTAGTTAATATTTTCCCCTTACTTAAATTTATTTAATATTTTTTTATCCCCTTATTTTATGTCCCTATATGGGTCACATTTTTCCTCTAGGGGAGAATAAAAAATGTTGAGTTGTGGAGCTTAATTACTTCACTTGTATGTTTTTACAGACTTGCTGGAATACACAGTAACTGGCTTCGGTTGACAAACCAACGTCGGTCACCCAGGGACTGATATTGGTCAGGAAAGGAGGAACCAACATCGGTTAAGGCTAACTGACATCGGTTGCATGTGTGTGACTACTATAATTAAGTTGTGGGAATTAGATCTATCCTTACCTGTAAAGTGAATTTAATGGTTGTAATTGCATAGCTAAAGTTCCCTAAGATTGTAGATGCTTATATAAGCATAAATCTAGGGTTAGAAGAGATTTATGAGAGAGAATTCATTGAGAATTAAGAGAATTTTCCTTTAGAGAGAAAAAGAGAAACTTGTGGAGAAGAAAGTATAGGACATCCAAGAAGGTGTGGAAGATTACAGATCTTCATTGTATTTCCTTTGTGATAATAATTTGGTTGTTTCTTGGTGGACGTAGCCCACATTGGTTGAACCACGTTAAATCTTGTGTATTGTTTCTTCTTGTTTATTTATGTATTCATTGCTTATATTCTTGGATCTGATTAATATATTTATACAGCCGATGTATTCACCCTAACAACTGGTATCAGATCTTTGTTTAATGGTTGTGTGTGTTGATATATTTACTCACAAGGATTTCTGATTGAATGGGAGCAAAGTAATGGGGGAAGAAAGTAAATTCATAGTAGATAAATTTGACGGTCATGATTATATATTATGGAAGATGCATGTGGAGGATAATCTGTATCAGAAAGATCTATATTTGATGTTGGATGAGAAGGCAAGACCTACAAAGATGACTGATGAAGAATGGAAAATTCTTGATAGAATGGCTTTATGATCTATAAGATTGAGCCCGCAAGCATTTGTGGCTTTGAATATTACCGAAGCAGGATCTACGGCAGAGTTGATGAAATCTTTAGCAAATCTATATGAAAAACCTAGTGCTTCAAATAAATCCTATTTGATGAAAAAAATGTTTAATTTAAAGGTGCAAGAAGGTGGATCTGCATCAAGTCATTTGAATGATTTTTAGTCTATTGTAAATCAATTAAAATTAGTTAGTATTTTGTTTGAGGATGAAGTGAAAGCACTTTTATTATTATGTTATTTGCTAGATAGTTGGGATAACTTGGTAATGATTATTAGTAATACAACATTTAGTACTTATATTTTAAAGTTTGATGATGTGGCTAGTATAATCCTGAATCAAGAAATACGAAATAAAAATACAAGAGAATCATCATTTGGGAATGCTTTGAATGTAGAAAGCAGGGGAAGGCAGAAGGAGAGATCCAAGAGAAATAATAATGGGAAATCAAAGTCTAAGAATGACAGATCTAAATCCAGAGGTAGAGGTATAATCTGCTGGAATTGTGGAAAGAAAGGTCATGCAAAGAAAAATTGTTGGTTTAAGGAAAACAAAGAGAATTTACTGGACAAAGGTAAAGAGGAAAATGTTGTTGTAAAAGAGGTAATGCAAGATGTCCTAATTATCTCCTTGGATAATAAAATTAAATCATGTATTTTAGATTCAGGAGCCTCTTTCTAAATGCAACCCCTAATAAGGATTATTTTAGAAATTATGTCCAAGGTAATATTGGGCATGTTTATCTAGGAGATGATGAACAATGCAATATTATTGGTAAAGGTGAAGTTCATCTTAAAGTTCAGAATGGAAATACTTGGATATTGAAATATGTGAGGCATGTTCTAAGCCTCAAGAGAAATCAAATTTTTGCAAGACAATTGTGTGAAACTGGTTGCATGGTTACACTCACAACCAAATATTGGAAAGTTGCCAATGGATCTCTTGTTATAGCAAGAGGCAAGAAGGTAAGATCATTGTATTTATCTACCTGTATTATTATTATTTTTTTCTATTTTATCTACTTTAGATTCAGATACAAGCATATGGCACAATCGGCTAGGCCATATGAGTGAAAAGGGAATGCAGATCTTAAAGGCAAAGGGTAAGTTATTAGATCTAAAACATGTAGATCTTAATTTCTGTGAGCATTGTATTTTTGGAAAGCAGAAGAGAGTGAGATTTCTCAAAGTTGGGGAAACAAATAAGAAGCATAAATTACAGCTTGTACACTCAGATGTGTGGGGACCAGCCCATGTAGCTTCTCATGGAGGATCCCAATACTATGTCACTTTCATTGATGATGCCACAAGAAAGGTATGGTTTTATTGTATTAAATGTAAATCTGATGTTTTTGAAACTTTTAAAAGATGGAAAGTCCTTGTGGAAAATGAATCAAATTCAAATTTAAAGTGTCTTAGATTTGACAATGGTGGTGAGTACTGCAACAAGGCATTCAATGATTATTGTTCGGTAAATGGAATACACAAAGAAATGATAGTTCCTAGAACACCACATAAGAATGGTGTTGCAGAGAGAATGAACAAGACAATCATGGAACATGCTAGAAGCATGAAGATACATGTTGGGTTGCCCTTACGGTTTTTGATAGAAGCAGTAGACATGACATTTTATTTAATTAACCATGGACCTTCAAGTGCACTAGATGGTGGAATACCAGAAGAATATTGGACTGGAAAAGAGGTAGATCTTTCTTTTCTTAGAGTATTTGGCTCTGAAGCTTTTATGCATATTGATAAGGAAAATATAAAGAAATTGGATAATAAATCCAAAAGATGTACTTTCATTGGTTATGGATCTGGTGATTTTAGATTCCGGTTTTGGGATTTAGAAGGTTCAAAGATAATTAGGAGTCATGACATTGATTGGAATGAAAAGAGAATGTACAAGGATCAAGTTTGGGTACCCAAAGGTGAACTGGTGGAGAAGTTTGTGGATGAAAATGAACTCTTGGATTTAAAGTTAACGCCTATAGGTTTACACAGTAACTGGTATTAGTTTACCTTTGACTGACATCAGTCCCCTTTACCAGTGTCAGTTACAGAAGAGCCAGATCGGGATCAGTTAGCTGAATCGGCATTGACAAAAGGTGACCAACATCGGTCATTGTCAAAATTAGCAATTTTAGCCTCCGACACCCCAAATCTCAATGAGAAGGTCACAAAGGGTAAGTAGACCTCCAAAAATATTTTCACCTTCCTTGTCTTATTTATTATTGACTGACAGTGGTGAACCAGAAAGCTTTGAAGAAGCAATGTAGGATAAAACCCACAAGCAATGGGAGCATGACATGAATGAGGAGATGGAATCCTTAGAGCAGAACCAGACATGGAATTTGGTTAAGTTACCAGCAAGTAAAAGAGATTTGTAGAAAAATTGGGTTTACAAGATCAAGGAAGAAGAGGGTGGACATAAGAGATACAAGGCAAGGCTTGTAGTAAAGGGATTTGCACATAAAGCAGGTATTGACTTTGATGAAAAAAATTCTCCTGTTGTTAAGATGACTTCTATTCATAATGTATTGAGTTTAGTTGTAGTAGAGGATTTGCATTTAGAGCAAATTGATGTCAAGACAACATTTCTTCATGGTAATTTTGATGAAGAGATTTATAATGGATCAACTACTTGGGTATGATGTCAAGGGGAAACAGAAATTTGTGTGCAGATTGAAAAAGAGCCTATATGGCCTCAAACAAGCTCCAAGGTAATGGTATATTAGGTTTGATAGTTTTATGCACGAGCATGGTTATTTGAGATGTGAATCTGACCATTATATTTATTTCAAAATGCTTAGAAATGAGAGCTATATTATTTTGTTATTGTATGTGGATGATATGTTTATTGTAGGATCTAGTATGCAAGATATTAGTGAGCTTAAAGAAAAGCTAGCTCACACATTTGCAATGAAGGATTTGGGAGCTAAAAAGAGAATCCTTGGCATGTAAATTCATAGAGACATGAAGAACAAGAAGTTGTATTTGTCTCAGAAGCATTATATCAATAAGGTGTTGGAAAAGTTTAATTTGTAAAATTCAAAACCTGTAAGTACACCTATGGATGGACACTTCAAATTCAGCAAAGATCAGTGTCCTACATCACATGAGGAGGTTGAGTACATAACACGAGTTCCATATTCTTCAACAGTTGGGAGCTTGGTGTATGTTATGGTTTGTACCAAACCAGACATTACACAGGCAGTGGGAGATGTGAGCATATTTATGGTTAATCCAGGTAAACAGCATTAGAAAGCAGTCCAATGGATTCTCAGGTATTTGAGAGGGACATATGGCATGTAGTTATGCTATACAGGGTCAGATACTTCTTTACATGGCTATGTGGATTCAAACATGGCTCTTGATTTGGATAGTAAGAGGAGCACCACTGGATATGTTTTCACAGTATGTGGCACAACATTTAGCTGGATTTCTAGATTGTAGAAGGTTGTGGCCCTGTTGCAGCTACATAAGCAAGTAAGGAGATGATATGGATGAGCAGATTCATGGAAGAATTGGGAAAGGAGCAAGAGGATTTCATATTGTACAATGATAGTCAAAGTGTAATTCATCTGGAAAAGAACTCGGTGTTTCATTCTAAAACGAAACACATTCAGTTGAGATATCACTTCATACGACAAGTATTGGAGGATGGGTACTTAAAGTTGGAGAAAATTCATATAAAGGAGAACCCTGTGGATATGCTAATGAATCTGTTGGCAAAGGAGAAGTTGGAGCTACACTCCACTTTTGTTAGTCTTTGATTTTGAGACTTGAAGAGGGAGAAACAAGTCAAGGAAAGGATCAGAGGAAGGGGTTGTACGGTACAATACAACAATTTATCTCCAAGTGGGAGATTGTTGAGTTGTGGAGCTTAATTGTTTCACTCATATACTTTTACAAACTTACTGGAATACACGCTAACCGACGTTGGTTAACAAACCAGCGTTAGTAACCCAGGGACCGGTATTGGTCAAGCAAGGAGGAACCAACATCGATTAAGGCTAACCGACATCGGTTGCCTGTGACTAACTACTATAATTAAGTTGCAGGAATTAGATCTATCTTTACTTGTAAATTGAATCTAATTGTTGTAATCGAATAGCTAAAGTGCTCTAAGATTGTAGATGCTTATATAAGCATAAAGCTAGGTTTAGAAGTTTCCTTTAGAGAGAAAAAGAGAAACTTGTGAAGAAGAAATTACAGGACATCCAAGAAGGTGTGGAAGATTATAGATCTTCATTGTATTTCCTCTGTGATAATAAATTGGTTGCTTCTTGGTGGATGTAGCCCATACTGGGTGAGCCACGTTAAATCTTGTGTATTGTTTCTTCTTGTTTATTTTTGTATTCATTATTTATATGCTTAGATTTGATTAATTTATTAGGACTAGTTTCCCTTCTTTTTTACTTCCTTAGTCGTCGGGAAACAAAATTAGGCTAAGGGTCTTTGACATGTTGCTTTCCAAAAAATATTACATAGAATGATCCCCTCCTTATCATAATCTATATTATTGAGAAGAGAGTGGGTATTCTACGGACCTTCTTAGTCTACATAGAAAAGTTTCCTCAAATTGCCTTAATCATTTCCTTGCCTAGGAAAGATCTAAATGAAGATGCTAACAAAGAAAAAATCAATGACAAGTGGGAGCCATTACTGAATACAACAAATATGTTAGCTCTTGGTGGTTAGGGTTGGGGTGACAACTTAAATGACCGTCCAACTCCACTTGTTGCCTTGATTGCTTCCATGGCTTAGTCCACAGAGCTGGGTCAAAGCATACAAGTGTGTCCCACTTTGTGGCCATAAATATTTTAAAATATGACTAGTAAATAAATAATTAAAAAATACTACAAAAATTTAAAAAATCAGGTAAATTCTGGATGCCCTGCACCTTGGTATTTATAGCCTCTTAAAAATGCATGTTTGGTCATTTTATATGTGTTTGGTCATGTTTTGGTTGTCAGACATAGTTTGCTGAAAGTACAAAAACTACAAAAAAGTGGGACACAGTTATATGCTTTGACCCCAGCTATATATTATGTTGTTGGATATTTAAAAACTTTTTATTGAATAGTCGTGTATTTATTATTTTAATTTTTTTTCTATAAATTAAATTAGTTGCTTTGTCTTAACATATGATGTGGATATGGTACATGTTATTTTAGAGTGAGATTCCTTCATAATAAAATTTTATTACACAATTAAAATTAATTTATTATGGCTACTTTGCCTTCTTACTTCCTTAATTATCGGGAAACAAAATTAGGCTAAGGGTCTTCGACCTGTTGCTTTCGAGAAGGGGATATTACATAGAATGATCCCCTCCTTATCATAATCTATATTATTGAGAAGAGAGTGGATATTTTGTGGACCTTCTTAGTCTATATAGAAAAGTTTCCTCAAATTACCTTAGTCATTTCCTTGCCTAGGAAAGATCTAAATGAATATGTTAACAAAGAAAAAATCAATGACAAGTGGGAGCCATCACTGAATACAATAAATGTGTTTGCTCTTGGTAGTTGGGGTTGGGGTGACAATTTAAATGACCATCCAACTCCACTTGTTGCCTTGATTGCTTCCATGGCTTAGTCCGCAAAGTTATATATCATGTTGTTGGATATTTTAAAACTTTTTTATTGAATAGTTATTTATTTAACATTTTACTTTTTTTTTCTCTAAATTAAATTAGTTGCTTTGTGTAAACGCCCTGATTTTTGTAAGTTATCATGGTAATTACTTTCTTGATGTTGTAACTGCTGAAATGAAGGCAAACATGTTAAGATATATATTTTGATCTTAAGGGAATGTGTTGCTAATCTGGATTCTTTCATACTGTAATTTATTTGCATGGGACAACAGTTATTGTTACTTGTGTGTTTGCTGATGTGATGACAAATTGTCGTATGCTTGCTGAACTCTATTCGTTGATTGATAGCACACCTTGAATTAATTCCATTGATCCAAAGTATGTTGTGGCCTTCTTGTGATTGCTTTGACGATTTACTCTTGAACCAAACTGAAGGTTGATATAAATGTGCAGCACCTGATTTCAGATATGAACAACTGGCACATAGATGCCAACGACGAAGGTTTGATTCACGAACCATGTACTGTCGTAATGTGAGATCCCGTAAGGTGATAAATGCCTGGATGCGGGTGGCTCAAGCATGTTAATGTGGGACGAAATGCCCTGCACAGTGTTGAAATTTGATGATAGTCGGAAAGACTGGATTGGAGGTTGATTAGTGTTAGGTGTTAGAGGGAATTAGATCCTAATCTAATCCTAAGTTCTACCTTACATCCTAAACTACTATCCTAAGTGGATTTTTTAAATTGTATAAAAGGTGAAAATAGACCTAAGTTCTATTAACCTAAAGACTAGGCTATGACCTAGGTCAAACACTATTATGAATCCTAAACTAATCCTAACCTAGAAGGGGACGCACAGACCCATGGGAAAGGATAAGGATGAAGGGGAATTAAATGGCAATTAATGTGAGTCCTTGCGTGGACAGCGCCAAGTTTGGCTGGAACAGGAAAAAGGTGGAGGTATCTAGTTGGTCATGGAACTAAACTTGGTTTGCGTGCAAAATTTGAATTTGGTGGTTCGCCAACCCAAGTCGTTGGTGGCATGAGGAAATAGAAAAAGGCAGAGCCTTTAATGCATTTAATTCTTTTTGGTCTTCGTGACCAGTCCGCCTTGGAAAGAGTTTGGAGGAATTTTTTTTGGTCATTTGTGTTTTCTCGGGTTTTTGAGAAGTTGCTCTGCATTTGGTTTTTGAATTAGTTCAGTCGAACCAGTTGTGTTTGGTTTCTGTCTCTGTTCTTTGGAAATTGAAGGCCATTTGCTGAGCTTGAAGAGGAAGGGATTGTTTGGAAGCTCGTTACTGTCGTCCGTGGAAGGAAACACCTTCTGTAAACGCGGTTTTCTTCGAGTTTTGAGGAAGAATACCAGGCATGTTAAGCCCTTCTCTTTAAAACACTTGCTTTACTTAAGTGTCTCATTAAAACAACCCTGCTCTTCTTCTTCTAAACGGGTTTTGGGTTTATTCGATTTTGCTGTCATTGTGGAAATGAAATGGGTAGAATCATTTTCTTGTTATTGTGATTCGAACTGTCCTTGCATTTTTTTAATTGAGTGGAAACACCTCCATGCTATGTTGGTTTGTTTGACAGTAATGGGGAATTCGTCATGTGTGTTATGAAACTGTACATGTTGTATGAGTTTGTTTTCATTATTGAAACAATCATTCTTTTGCTAATACGAACTGGAATGATGGAAAGTATTAGCTGTGGCGAGTTGTTGTGTAGTGCCCACATTTTTATAGCTCCAGTTATCTGTTGGTTCCTTTATTTCTAGACATATTTTGACTGAGATTCTGATAGACTTTGGACATTTTAGTATGATATTTTATCCGCATGGACATTATGGCATTTTGGGCGCATAGCGCCAATTGGACTAGATTCCTATACTGATATGTTTCTTTGATGTTGATGACACTAGCATGGTAATATGGTATATTTATTGATTAGATGTTAGTCTCTTGTGGTTGATTTGATTAATAATATAGTGTTCTGGATTCAATGATGGTAATTTTCATGCTAACCTAAGTATATGTCGTTGCAATTTTATTTAGTGGTAGTTCATGGCAAACTATGTGGATAATTGTATGCATTGCACTATCAATTGTAATTTATGTTCGGACATTATAAGTTTGATTAATATTGTGATGTACAGATGATGTTTATTATATTGGACAGGTGCGGTTAATGTTTGCAATGAGTGTGCAGGTGACAGGTATAGGAGAGCATGGGTTTCAGGGCAGCTACGCAATTGTGTACAAGCGGCCTAAGGGCTGAGTCCTAACCATGCTAAATGTTTGAGGCCTTAGATTAGATGTATTTAATTGGGCACCATGGGTGAACCCCTCAATTGTAATGTAATTATGTCTTGTAAAATTAATTATGTTTAGGGTGTGTTTTATTAAGTAAACTAGCTTAGGGGTTAATGATTTTATCTTAAGTTAAGTGTTGGTTTTGGGAAGTGTGTGTGTGTGGTAGAAGGGGTTGGGGACCACATGTGAACCTTGGGTGAACCCCACACCCTCTACCCTTGTGCCCAAGCATGCCAAACCCGAAATTGGGTTATTTTGGGTAATTTTAGGGACCCCTTTTGAGTTTGGGGGTTCCCTTAGCATGAAAATGGGCCCTTGGACCCTACCTAATAGGTAGGGGGACCTATTTCCAAGGTTTGGAGGGAGTTTCCCTCCCATTTTGCCCTCTTTAGTCACCATCCATGTAAGATGGTTGGGTTGTGTGAAATTGTTAAAAGTTGCTCCACTTTGTTTTATTTTACTTTTTAGTATTTTGGGTGAAAAGGGATAAAAGGTGAGTTTACTCTTTCTTATTTGATTTTTGGAATCTTTGACTCTTGAGAGGAGAGGGGTGACACTTGTCAGTTTCCCATTGGTGAGGAAACTTTTGGACTCCTCTTTTTATTCTTTCTCATGTGGAAAGAATGGGTCTTCTTGGTTCATTTTTTGGAGCACTTGGAGAATTTTGGGAGCTTGGAAGGGAGCTTGGACAAAGGGGAAAAGCTTAGAGTTTTGGAAAGCTTATTAGAGGTAGGGTTCTTATCATTTTTTCCTTCTTAGTTTTGTTATCTTGTAAACTATGCTTGATAAATAAAATAGTGTGTGAAATGTTGTATGGTGAATGTGGTTGTTTGCTTGTCTTGTTATTTCCTTTGTTTTCTCTCCACCATCATGTGGAATGATGGTTTTTGGAGAATGTAGGGGAAGAGAGAGGGATCTCCCTCTCAAACCTCATGGTTGTTGGTCAAGCCATGAAGGTCCCTTCTCATCCCCTCATATGGTTTGAGGTGGGAGAAAGGTTCATATGGCTTGATCCTTTCCCCATTCTTGGTGAGGAAACCCATGTGGGTTTGAAAATCCTCCCAAGAAGGATTTCTATAGTATAAGGAGGAATAAGGAGGATGTATGATTAGGAGGTATAAGGAGTTTTGTATATATATATTTATTGGTGCTCCTATGGTTGGACACCTTGATTTGGGCATCCTTCTTCCTCTCTTCCCCCTTGTGAGGTTGACATTGTTCTCCTCATGTGTGGTTTTCATTGTGTAGTAGGTCTAAATGGATGATTGATCTTATGTTTTTTCTTGTTGTGTGTGTGTAAATCCCCATTACTTGTGCACATTGTGGAAGCTAGTTCCTCTCTCCCATGGGCCTGGGGGAGGCTAGCATGACTTCCAACCATGGAAAGGCATAATAAGGGTTGGATTCTTGTAGGAGTATTGGAGTTGGAGCTCAAGTTGGAGTTAGTAGAGCCTCTTGCCATCTTGGCCATCCTCATCTTTTGTGGGCATTACCATTCGTGTTGTAAATAAATGTGACTTGTAAAGTTTTACATTGTTGTATATAACCATTTGGTACTTATTGCTTCTTGTAAACATGGATCTTTACTAAGAGAGTTGTCATTTTTATTGTTGCTAGAATCTTGAAATATTATCATCTTGTAAACATGAGTTTTCTTTTAGTTATATGTTATATTTGAAAGCCTTGTTGTGTATATACTGCAAAGCATGATCATGTATGTTGCATCAAAACTGAAATTTCTAGTTGTGTCTACTTTAAAAAAGAAAAAGAAATTGCTTATGGTATATTGAATTGAAACAGTTCAGGCTATGTGAGTTTGCTATTCATTGTTGAACGATTGTTCAGTTGTCATTATGAGTTGAGCTGTCATGCTAAGATAAACACGATTTGGGTGTTTTTATCACATTTTAAAGAAAATGATCGTTTCTTACTGAAATTATAGGGAAATGAATTGTTATTCTTTCTATTGTTTTCGATTTGATAGAAACAGTAATTGGGTTTAATGAACTTTATAAGTTCAGCTTGATAGAGATGACATTGGCATTTAAACTGTTTCCTGAGTGCTGTGTTTTTCTGTACAAACGGAATATTTAAATGTTTCTTGCGGTCTCCGATTTTGCACAGTCATTTAAAAGAAATGAAATCGACCTGAGTAATTCTTGTTGAGTTGAAGAAAATGGTTGTTTTCTTATTGAATAGTTAAAGGAATGAATTCTTCTCTTTTTGTTGTTTGAATTCTGGAAATAGCAATTATAGAGCTTTACTGTGCAATATGAATTGGTCTTGCTATAGGTAACAACAATGTGCAAGTTGTTATTATGATCTGTATGTGTTCATGGATATAGAAGGTCATGTGAATAATTGATTATGTGATTGTATAACTGTTTATTTAGTTAAAATATACAGTGAAAGAAGTATGGAGTCTTCTAGTACAGTAAGTACATAGTATGCATCTTTATACTGCTTGTTCTATGATAATACGATGTTTTACTAACCTGTTTATGGCATTCGTATGAGCCTGAATTAAATGAAGTATTGATAAGGATGATAAATTCTTCCTTGTTTTCATTTAAAGCTTATTATGAATGAAATTATTCTTGTTGCTGGAAAGTGAATTCCAAATGGATTTTGTAAGTTTCACTTTGAACTGTTATCTTGATTTGTGTCTCGTTTGGATTCAATTTTTAGGACAGTCATGAGGAAAGAAATAGGAATGTGGATGGATAACTTGGAAAAATGATCTTTTCTTCTCTCATACTGTTGGAAATCTGTAATTGTTTAGGAACGAATTTTGTAATTGCTTGGGTTTAAGCATCTATATGTATTGTTGTTTGCTTATAGCATCTGCACTTGATTGCAAGAAATCAAATGAGTTGCATGAACTGAAAGGAAAGTAATTGGTTTACATTTCAGTTAGATTTTTATCCTTTGCATTTATTACTAATGAAAGGAATGGAAAGGATAACAGTTATGTTATAACAGCAATATGCTACTTGTATTCCTAGTTCTTACAAATGTTGTAATCTAGAACTGCTGAAGGAAATTGCGTCTTGTATGGTTATGTGGGAAATAGGACAGCAATTCTTTGGCTGATTGGGATGATATTTAGATGGTTCAGTTGCTATGTTGTCCATCCTTTTTTATGCTTAATTCTTGATTAATGTTCATACTGTCGTTTCATAAAAGCAGGGTTCTTTTATTGAGACAATTAATTAGAAGCACCTCATTTTAATGACAAGTGCTTAATATGCTCAGTTCAATGAACTGACCCGTGCAAGTAATTTTGCAGATGGAATTTGATTAGAACGAAGACATGGTTGTTTTCTAATACTTCTTTTGATTGTCTGAAGATGAATTGTATTTGTTAGTTATTATTCCTCTACGAGGAATTGTGAAAAGAAGAAAGTACATTCTTCTATCTATGAGTTGTAACGTTGTTTAATATAAACAAAGTCCAGTTATTTGGACTGGCAGATGTATGGATTATGAAATGGATTGATGAATACAAATACAAGTGTGATATTTTAATGACTATATCAGTTAGATATTGTTGATTAAATTGGAAATATAATGTTATTTCTTGATTGGGAATTATTTAATTGTCCTTGGATGGATTTAAAAGGAACTGATATCTATTCTTACCTAAATGCAACTTTTAAGTTGAAATGTGCAATTAATTCATACTTTGGAGATGAATTTTTAATTGACATTAAAAGGATTAGGAAGAACACGATTCCCTAACTGATAGGTATTCAGGATTAGCGTGGAAGCTAAGGAATATCAATTAACTTAGGAGTAACCGAACTTCGTTTTCAAACTCCATTAATAGCCTCGTATGTTAAATTCAGAAAGTAAGGATATGGGATAAATATATCCAGGGCTAATAGACCTTAACTATGTAAGGTTAAGGAGAATAAATGAATACATTTATTGGGAATTAGACCTCATTTAAATGACGTCTAATAAGCTGAAATTTTGTATTTGGTTACAGTTGTGAAAAACTTGGTTAAGTTTAATAGGTTAAACTTATCACGTCCATCAGTAATGGGCTGCTTAATCCAATGATTAAGAAGAGAACCAACTAGAGAAAATGCAACCCTTCGGTACGAAGGAGAAGATGCATAGTAAGCTAGAAGACGGATTTAGTCTCTGTTAGCTACATACAACTATAACAGGAACGAGGATAAAGGATCAGCATGGTTGTTGAAAGTTGATCTTAAATATTAAGATCATATCCAAATCACTTGAGCATGATGTGTATTCTCGATGGGAGGATTCCGTAGGACATTGACATATTACAATGCCCTCCCGAATTAAAACATCAAGAATACATAGGCTGAATGTGAAGTTCTTGGTTGGGGATAGGAGTATGATCACGCATATGGAGTGACTCCGGAGGACTAAAGATAACTAGACACACGGAGTCGTGGGGAACGACACCGTATGTCTGCGTATCTTTAGTCACCATGAGTGCCTTCCTATATTCGTTCATATTGCTAGTTGGAAATTGGAAGTTTGAATCTGACCTTAAATTGAAAGGACTGGTAGGAACCAGGAAAGACCATTCTAGATAACAGGTGAAGTGAGGTGAAGGACGTATTCCATTGGTGTGTATCACATCCAGGAATATGATCATGCAAAGCATGTGAAAATCTTTGGCCAAAGTATTGCAAGTGTTGGTTGCGTTGTCCTAATCACTTAATTTAAGATGCAGGATGTCAGATGAATATCAGTAACAGATATTCAGATAGGCTTCTTAAATGGATCACTTCAATAATCGGAAATGGTTAAGAGAACTTGTATACATAATATACTATGCATGAATGAACATGAAGGATCGGTAGTTGCCGAGTCATGAAATGAGAGATCGTTGAAACTCCAAGCCATGAAAATGGGAGATCGGCAGTTCTTCGAGTCATTTACAGCAGCATATAGAATTTGTTATAAGATTGAATGGCACTGAATGTGTGTTCCATATTGCAAATATGTGAACAGAGAACATTAGTTTTAAAAGGAAATTGTGTGTTCCAAACTGTATTGTTTGGGCAGAGAACAATTATTAAAATTTGAACATGTGTTTGAATTATATAATTCATAACAGAGAACGTTATATAAAAAAAAAATTCCCTTGTTCTAGTATCTTAAAATGGGGATGTTACACTTTGTCTCAACATATGATGTGGATATGGTACAAATTACTTTAAAGTGAGATTCCTCTACTCGTATATTTTTCAAACAAATAGCTAGCATCGCTAATAAAAATACATGCATCAATCCCCCCAAAAAAAATAAATTTGACAACCTACTACTCAAGTAATTTTTAGGTGACAATAATTTTCTAATATTGCTCTTCAAAAATACAAAACAATATTTTATTAATATATATAAAAAGACTTTAATATATATTGATGATATATGTAGGAAGTCACTCTTTATCCTAGACTTATGCTTCAATACCTTATGCCTTTGATAGAGAATGGAGTATCATCTTCTAGATCCACGAAACTAACACCCCTTGATTACAATCTTCTTATGTGTGGCCCTAAAATGATCCTCTCCTTATCATAATCTATATTATTGAGAAGAAAGCGGATTTCTATGGACCTTCTTAGTCTACATAGAAAAATTTCCTCGGATTGCCTCGGTCATTTCCTTTCCTAGGAAAAATCTAAATGAAGATGCTAACAAATAAAAAATCAACAACAAGTGGGAGCGATTACTGAATATAACAAATTTGTTCGCTCTTGGTGGTTGGGGTTGGGGTTGGGGTGACAAGTTAGATGACCGTCCAACTCCACTTGTTGTCTTGATTGCTTCCATGGCTTAGTCCGCAGGGTTACATATCATGTTGATTATTTTAAAAACTTTTTTATTGAATAGTTGTTTATTTAACATTTTAATTTGTTTTTATAAATTAAATTAGTTGCTTTGTCTCAACATATGATGGGGATATGGTACAAGTTATTTTAGAGTGAGATTCCTTCACTTTGTAGATTTTTCAAACAAATAGTTAACACCACTAATAAAATACATATTTCAATCCCCAAAAACTGAATAAATTTGGCGGCCACCTATGTCCCTCAAAAATACAAAACAACAATATTATTAAAATATATTAAAAACTATTATATATATTTACCTATCTCATCATTATATATAATGATGGTCATGCCAGTTTTAAATATGTAAGTTTGTAATGACCATTTCAAATATAAATATTTTACGGTTAAAATTATGAAAATAATCTAAAGAAGTGTAAAATTTAACTCCGATTTTCTATTTGTTATTTCATTTCCTACTATTATTTATTAAGACATTGTTTTATGGAGGGGCTTCCCTCTGTGATTTTTTTTGAATTCGAATATATAATCTGAAAGAATTTTACCTTCAAAAATAGAAATGTTCCATTAATTTTATGGTTTTAGAGAGGAATATGTTAAAATTTTCTAAAATTTATTAAAAAAAAATGTTAAAAATTCTCAGGAAATTTGTTGGAGAAATTAACTTTTAAAATGAGCCTTCAAAACTGCGCAAATACCCTTAAATTTGTTCTCGGTTATTTAAGGGGTTTTATGTTTACTCGAAAGAACGAAAAACAGGTTCCACTGATATGTAAAACATTTAATGGACACCTAGGTAGCATACAATAGTCCAAGCGGCCAACATAAAACCCCAAATGGAGCAAATCATAAGTACAGTGGGGAATAACAGGAGGGAAATCCAAAGCATGAGGAAGCCACCGAGGTCGCTGATAACAGGGTGTGGGACTACCTTCACATTACATCTTGGCATTAGAGATTTGGAGGTCAATGTTTCATCCCGAGGGCTACTTGAGATTCAGCAGAAATTCAATCTCAATCACAGCAGTGCAGTACACTGAAGAAGAAGCACCAAAAGACAGAGGTCAGTTCTACCCACCTAATTGAATTCCATTAGATCATCAAATGTGTTTTCTCTCAACAAAAGCAAATCTATTTCCACGACTAATCCCAAGGCCTCGCACAACGCAATCTCTTTTACTTCAGAAGGTGAAGAAATTGTCAATAAAATCATTAAAGCCCTCGCAGAAAATGATGTTCTTGAAATCGGTCCAGTAATTAGGCTTCCTCATGTTGTTGAAATACTGATAAGACTTCAAAAATGCCCCAAATTAGCCCTGAAATTTTTCAACTGTATAGAAACACAACTGAAATTGAAGCCCGATCTTCAGTCATTTTGTATTGCCATACATATCCTGACTAAGGCCAGAATGCCTTCTTATGCTCAAGAACTTTTGCAACAAGCCCTACATGCAGGCTTTGGACCTACCCAGTTGATTTTTGATAGCCTTGTTACCACTTACAAGGATTGTAATTCCACTCCCTTTGTCTTCGATTTGTTGTTCAAGACATTAGTACAGTCTGGTCTGGTTGGAAGTGCAGTTGAGATCTTTAGGTCGATGAAAACAATTGGGTTCATGCCTGCAATTGAGACCTGCAATAGTCTTCTTAGTGCTCTGTTGAAGGAAAACCGCAGGGAAACCCTGTGGGTAATCTATGCAGAAATGCTTAGGTCCAATATCATTTCCAACAACTATACATTTAATATAATGATTAATGCCTTGTGCAAGGAAGGAAAACTGAAGAAAGCAAAAGAGTTTTTAAAGGATATGGAAAGCATGGGATGTCAGCCCACTGTTGTATCATATAACACTGTCATTCATGGCTTTTGCAAGAAAGGTAAGGTGGATGAGGGTCTTAAGTTGTTGTCTGTTATGTCTGGTAAGGATATTTGTCCAGATGTTTTTAGCTATAGTTCGATCATCAAAGGACTTTGTAAGGATGGAAGAGTTCAGGAGGCAATTGGGTATCTGTCTGAAATGACGGAAAAGGGTTTGATGCCGAACAATGTCATTTACAATACACTGATAGATAATTACTGCAACAAGGGGGATATGAAAAAGGACTTTTGAATTCCAGAGATGCAATGCTAGTCCAAAGAGGAATAGAGGCCCAGTATTTGCACTTATAATCCTCTGATTCATGGGCTTATTGCTGAGGGAAAAGTTGATGAAGCCAAAAGATCTTCTGAATGAAATGTCAGCAATGGATTTGGCTCCTGATGAAATCACATACAATATATTGATCAATGGTTATTGCAAAGAAGGTAAGCTAGAGGAAGAATTTAAGCTCCATGCAGAAATGGCTGGGTAAATAGTATAGTTCCCACTACTGTCACTTACACCTCTCTCATCTATGGACTCTGCAAGGAAGGCAAGTTGGAGGATGCATGACAGGCTGCTCCAAACGATAACTGAAAGGGGTTTGGTCCCTGATCGGAATTACATACAATACTTTGATTGATGGACTTCTGTAATATAGGGAATAGTCAGCGGGCTTTAGAGCTGATGCATGACATGGATCAGAAAAATATTTTATGCTGATGATGTTACATATAATACACTATATTCGTGGACTTTGCCATAACGGAAAAGCAGAGGCAGCACAAACTTCTCAAAGAGATGCTCAATAGGGGGATAGAACCTGATCTGGTTACATACAACACGCTTATTAGTGGGTACAGCAAGAAAGGTAATATGCAAGAGGCTTTTAGGTTACGGGAAGAAATGTCAGGAAAAGGTCTTAATCCAACTATTCTTACTTACAATGCACTCATTCGTGGACTTTGCAGGAAAAGAGATGGAGAAGAGGCAGAAAAACTCTTGAAAGAAATGGTCAAAAAAGGTTTTGTTCCAAATGATAACACTTACATCTCAATGATACAGGGATTCTCTGAGGAAGGCAACTTGCATGAAGTTCTCAGTACGCAAGATTCATTGAATGTTTAAGGTCTAGTGAAACTTGCCAGCAGGTACTCAAGTTGTGTCTATCATTTGAAGTAATTTCAGTTTGGTTACAATTAGTAATCCTTAGAAGTTGCAAAAATTGTTTATCATATACAAATGACTACCATTAGACTACAGTTATCTCTTTCTATGCAAAATGTAATGATGCGAAGGTCCTAAACTCACTTTGTTTGCAATCATTGCACAGCCTGGCTTCAGCGAGAAACTGTCTGTGCCATTCTTTTGCTGAATCAACTATCCCTGTGCAATCTTTGACTGCCATAAATTGCATTGTATATGCAATTTTCAGCAGATGGCGAGTAAATTGGATCTTCTTTGATCATCCTATATTTTACAGTCAAATTTGTTAATCATGATTTAATTTTGGTATCTGCATCTAAGACTACGTATGCATGACTTCACCGGTTATGCACGAAAATGCTGACCCTTCTTATAACATGGCAGGCTGTGGGTCATATAACTTCAAATGTTTCGAGTTTTTTGACTGCCAAGTTGTTCTTACTGTTGGCCTCTGAGTTTCATAACTGTATTTTAACAGAGCAACTCGTGTCTTCTTTTCTTGTTGATGTGACTGCAAGAAATAAATTTTTTAAAATTGTTCAGAACATCTGCCTTCCTTTCAGAAATTTCATAAGTCAATCAGTTCTCAACTTCTGTTTTTTAATATTGGATTTGATTGAATAGAATAAATACTCTATTCTCTTTTTTGCCATTGTTTATGTGTCGTTTCTTTCAAGTTTTAAATGTCCGTTGATTTGCTGCTCCAGAGTAGGTTTATTCTCACTCTACAATTTTGAGATCCCTCTGTCTGGATGCATTAAATTCTGCAGTGCCATGTTAACAGAGATTAACTATCATTTTCAACAAACTGACTAGAAGTACTATTCAACTATTTGCTATAATGCCTTTTCACAGCACATTTCACCCATAAAACATTTTAAGCACTGAGCATATTTACTGTTGGACGTTAAAATGGTAGAAGTCGTAGCATGCTTTGCACTGAAAGATAAACCATTGGAGTTTAGCAATCATTAAAGTCTATCAGACCATTGCAGTTCCATAAGGGAAACAGAGTGGACATATAATTGCCTGATATATCTTGTCCAGTCTTGATAACCACAAGAGAGGGTGCACGATGATGTTAGTCTTTCCTTAGGCAACAATCCTATAAAGGATGATGGCACCATGACTGAAAGTGATATATTAGGTGCAACAATCTTGTGAGGGATGGTTATCTGACAAGGTTAAACAAGATGTTGGACAATGATTATAATAAGTTAGCCAGTGTGACTCTGTACCTGGGTATAGAGTGCTATGGATGTGTATAAATGAGATTTCTGTAGCATATACATTTCAGGCCCAGCTGAACAGCATGAGAAAAGAAGCAATCTAGTCCGTCGATCTAGACACTTTGGGACCTGGTAAGCAAAAACTAAGCTAATAATCCTCTCTAGGGATGACTTTCATTATGAAGTGAATTCCACACGTGTCAAGTTTAGTGAAGCATCAAATACAATGACGATGTACCCTATTCAGAAACCTCCTTGTATCGAAATGTTATGTGTATTCTCAATAAAGCAATCCTGTATTAAGTATTGAGTAGATTGTAAGTAGGATAAGTTGGTTGCAGTCCAAATTAGCAATATGGCCTTTGTGAACTTAGTAGAGCGCCCACATCAAACAAGCCATCTAGTAACTAGATATGCTCTTCAAGCTGTAAAACATTGTCTCTCTACTCATGTTTAATGAACTATAACATGAATGTGCCTGTAAGATTTAAATGCTGATTGAATGCTAGCAGAGAAACATGCTGATCTAGTATCTAGACTGGAATGATACGTCCAGTACAGGTCCCA
This sequence comes from Taxus chinensis, assembly GCA_019776745.2. NCBI lineage: Eukaryota > Viridiplantae > Streptophyta > Pinopsida > Cupressales > Taxaceae > Taxus > Taxus chinensis. The sequence goes on along the minus strand of CM034146.1, from coordinate 765,271,564 downwards.
ATGGACCATGGTCTGTAACGTACCTGGTATGGATACCAGTACTGACACTCTCTGGGTACTTTGTGGGTACATACCCACATGCCCTGGACACTTTAGCCAGGTACACAATCAACCGTACATAGGAAGACACCTCTAGGCACAACGGGTATGTACCCACAGCTAGACTGCACTGAAACATCCAATTTACCGTGCCCATACCAGGTAAATGAAACTTGAGAGCTTTGTACTGGAAACCGAATAGTTGGTACCCTCAAGGTACTCTGTGGGATACGTTATTGCACAAGCCCTGGGTACCATACTGGGTCACAGAGAGATGAAAAGGACTTCATTTGGTTGACTTACAATGTTGGGGGCTTTCTTGTTGCTCCTCAAGGGTCCTTTACTCTTCAGTCAATTTGTAAGGCATGGGAACAAGTGAAGCACTTGGTGGAGGGGCAGCCTATCTTCTCTTCCTTTGACACTAGGTGCCAAGCGTACAAATCAATTTGGTGGAATCTGAAATATAATGACAAAATCCTTGCCTTGACAAGAGGCTGCTCTGCCCTCGTTTGGTTTGAGAAAGGAATTAAAATATTTCATGATTTGTGCAGATTTGGGAAGTGGATGGAATGGACAGTCTTTAAAGCTTTCTATAAGCTTCCTCAATCTCAGTTCATAATGTATACAATGCTCAAAAATGCTTTCACAGCTCCCTCTACTAAACTAATTATGGAGGATGAAAATGGCTTTTGGGATACTATGAGATGGCTCAAAAGGACCCCTCTCCAAGAGGCTACCTTCAAACAACTCTTATGAAAAGATTGCCTTCTCCCCAAACCTTTTCCTAGGCCTTAACAATAAGTGGAATGTTTGTGAGCCCATTAGTAGATGGACTCATAGATTTAATGTTTTGTGGTCTTCTTGTATTCAGTCAAAGAATTCTTGCTTTAGATGGCTTCTAATTCATAATAGGCTTGATGTTGGCTTCTAATATTTTATAGGTTGTTGAGACTATAAGCTTGTTTTCTTTAAATTTTTATATATATTTATATTTTTAATTTTTAAAAATATATTGTACAAACGTACCCACAGTGTATCGTACACAGGGTTTTTAAAAAAATCTGTTTCAGCGTATCAAACCCGTACCCGTATCCGTATCCTGGCAGTCCAGATCTGTATATCGTATTATTGTATTTTTTCAAGATTCGAATCTTACTACCTTAATATATCTCATATCTGTGGAAATCATCGATTTCGCAACCATTGGGAACCTTATCTGGATAAATACATTGAGGATATTATGGTTTTGTTATCAAGTCTTAAAAGCTCCATTGCTGTCATTAACATTGATACTCAACCATTTTCTTAAGTAGCAAAGAAACATTCTACATAATGATGTCACCATGACAGTTTTTACTAGAATAGAGTATGTGAAAATAGACATTGCTGCCAAACCCTCAATTAACATGTTTCTAGTAATGACAATTCAACAGATTATGGAGTCTGACAACATGGTAGGACAAGCTTGGACTTGCCAATACATGTTAGTCTAAGCTGAGGTCCATACCTGGCTGAGCTCAGACATCTTGAAGATTCAGGCTCGTCTGAGACTGGGCAGTATTTTTATCATATAATTTTTAGCTCACAATTTTTTTGAAAACATTGGGCCACAATTTCTAGTAGGTCAAGGGTTATTAATGGTGGGGGGTGGGGGTTGTGGTGGATGAGGAGGTGCTACATTTGTGAGCGTTTTCTGCAAGGGGGGAGCTCAGATTTGGGGTTTTTACTATTTAGGCTCTGGAATTGATTTTGGATGTTTTTCTCATGTCACATCTGTTTTTCTACAAATTAATTTCAAATGAAATTTCTTATGTTTTATGCTCAGTCAATTTCCACTGTTTTATACAAGTCTTGGTGTCATATTCGAGTCATAACTTGGCCTTGCTTTTGTCCACACTGAGTCCAAGTCTGGTTACCGTGGCATCCTTAGACTAAGAATCAGGGGGCACTCAACTGAATATGATAATGAAAATTGAAATAGGTCTTACACGCTTAAGATATGTGTCCAAAGCTTTGGTACTTCAGAAGACAAAGGGATGAGTCAAATGCTACTGGATGTTAACAATGTGATTAGATTCAGTTTCACTTGGGACCAAAATGGAACACTTTTTAAAGGAATTGAATCAGGTTGTGACAGTCTTTATCATCAAAATTTGAGGGTCCCGTGTCTGTTAAGTGATTTCTTGGATATTGAGGCTAATTTTGTATTAGCCAGAGGCAACTTTTTTGTTTTTTCCATCAAAAAATTCAGTGTTCATGTCTCAAGTTTTGTGTTATTTCAATGCATTAAGTCCATAGATGTTAGATTTCTTTTCTTGACTTCGCCATTTATTATTCTTTTGTTGATTACCTCTGTTTTTATTATGTTTGCAGATTGCCTGTGAGAACTGAGATATGGTCAAGATTCTATTATTTTAGTCTGCAGGACAAAAAACTCACGAATCTACCTTGATAAAGTCTAGAGCTAAAGTATGATTGACTAGAGCCGTAGTTTCTCTACGATGACTGCACATGGGGGGGCACGGCCCAAATCCCACCTTCCCCAATATCTCTTTACAAAAAAGTAATAGCAGAAGGTATAGTTCTGCCAACAAAGGAGGAATTTGAAATAGACTACAAGAAGGTAAGTCAATCAGAAACTGGATGCCATCAAAGTAGAGAATACTCCGGTACTAGATATTCCATAACCAAGGAGGTGCAAAAATAAGACTGGGCATTCAAGGAGAGAGCCCTTACTGCAGATTCACGCACTCATAACCCTTTCCAAAAAAGATACGGGACTGGATAGTGACTAATTGGCGTATAGTGAAAGAAAGATTGAGTTAATGGCTAATCTACTATTGTTTCTAAATAAAATTGAGAAACAATTTTCTGGGGGAACCCTTGTTTATGACTATAGCAGGAATACTTAAGCATTACTGTTCCATTGGTTTCAACTCTACAGAAGAATTTCCTTCTTTTGCTCATGTCTGTGTATGGATTTTTGCTACCCATGGAATTCTGGAATAGGAGGATGGCCTTAAAGGAAATTGGACACAAATCTTGGAGTGTTCATCTGCATGGACCAAAGACAGAATTATAACTACTTATGCCAGAGTATGCGTTAGCATTGAATTGGAAAAGCCATTCCAAGACAAAATCAAACTGAGATTGTTGGGGTGCAACAGCGTATTGTTTATGAGAACATCCCCTTAATGTCAAGGATGTCCTAAATATTGACATCTTCACAGAAACTTTCATACTGTAACTCCCGATACAAATCAAGACTCTTCATAGATGAATAACAATGAGATTCATCAGAATGCATTAAGTTCCAAATAGATTGAAGCTGCAGCTCCTTTTGAGAGAGATTGCAGAAGAGTGAGAATCGGAAATCTCTGCCTCCAAGGGCAACGGAATATACAACTAAGAAGATATCTAAATCATCTTTCGAGAAAAAGAAACAAAGAAAATCTTTTTGTAGAATCATTTCAGGTTCTAATTCCAGAAGAACGGGAATTTGAAAACAAGGTAGAAGAAACCAATGTAGGGTACCAAACTAAAGAAATTAGTGAATTTGAAAACAAGGTAGAAGAAATGAATGTAGAGAACCAAATTGGAGAAAATTAGCGAGAGGAAATGAATGCAGACTACCAAATTGGAGAAATTAGTAAATCTGATCAACGTTAGAGGGTTGACAATTTTAACTCGTTCAAAAACATATTGAGTAAAAAGGAGGCCCTTACCATGTAGTCTTGATTCATCCCAAATATGAAACAAAGACAATTTTCAAGGCACAAGGTCTCTTTGAATGGCTAGATATGCCATCTGACCTCACCAATTCTCAAACGGCCTTTATTTTTATGATGGATGATGCTTTGCAACGTGACATAAATTAAGTCATAATTCTTAATTTGTGAGCTTCGCATAACCAAATGAATTTCTCTATCTACAATTTTGAATAGTTGTGTTTAAGACAGTTTTGTACTTACACATTTTTTTCCCATTTGCAACCATACATGGAAAGAACGTGTATAACACATTTAGCCTGTCCTGTAGAGTCCACACACCCACAATCTTAAGCTGAACAAGGTGAAATGTATTTTTTTGGAAAAATAGTTTGTGTAAATACAAAACTAAAAACTGTTTTGACCGATAGATTTATCATTGAAATTGGGAAGAACTTGGAGATTTCTAGTGTTGTGTTCTCTTTTTGATCCAATTCGCTGTCGAATTTTTATCTTTTTTTTTTTTCCTGGTTTAGATATGAGGGTTTGATTTCTCTTTAAATAAGGTTTAATATCATGCATTAGAAATAAATACAATGGTTACAAACTAATTTGAAGAAACATTTACAGTTGTTAGGAAATATTTACGAGAGCATTAGATTTGAAATAGGAATAGGGAAAGAAATTAACTATATGCAGACACAAAATGTCAAAAATTAAAAAAAAAAACTTTAGTTTTATTCTTTCTTTAGCCTTAATTAATGTTAGAATGTGTTGTTGCAGATATGCATCCTTTTTATGTAAAATATGATTACTTTATGTTATGTAATGAAACATTTGTATTGATCAGTTTGTTTTAGTGGAACATATTAATATATTAATTATAAGATGATTACGATAAAAAAGTTGGTTGGAAAGATCACAACGCAAAAAGGTGAGGAAAACACATGACCACAAATTAATGCCACAAGCTAAAAGTCCCAAAATAGACAGCCAAAGGAAAACACAACACTAAAAAAAGTTTTAAATGGCAACCCACGACATACCATATTTCATGATGTTTAACTTTAAAATATTAAGTACATGCAACAACAACACCAGGGAGTAATGGTGTAGAATCCATGGGAGAGAGGACCCCCTAACCAAAATGCTCCTCCATAAAAGATCAATAGTGATTCATCCATTTGGAGTTTGTGAATTATCTTGAATAGTAAGAGGCACCATGATGTCCTAGCTAGGAGGAGAGCCGACCAAAGTAACCCCGTTGAAGCCAAAAGTGTCCAACTTGACAAATCAACAACATTCTTTCCTGAAAATATGGAAAATTCCACACAACCCATAGAGGCAGCAGGGTAGAGAATCAACTAGACATCAGGGAGGAGTGGTGACTATGCGAACAACTCCTCCTACTCCTTGTGTTAGTAGGTGGAGGACTCAATCTTGGAGGATCAAGTGGCACCTAACTCATATTGTATGGTGTGCTTCCCCAATGGTTAAGAAACTACTACAAATTTTGAAATTCAGGTGCCACTTTTTGTGCCTAGGCATGTATCTAAAAGTACACAAAATAAATCGCAACTTTGTCATTTGTGGAAAATTGTTGCGAGATAACCATCATTCTTAATATAACAACATTCATAGCTTTCCATAAATGAGAACTTTAATATCATGTGTTTCAATAAGGGGAATGCCATTGCCAGTCATAATTGGCAACCACCAAATGTTATGATCATTAAAAGATAGACTTAATTTGAAACCATTGCCAACCCATTTGAGAAAGGGCTTGACAAGCTTGAAATCTTTCCAATAACTCCTAACAACAAATGAGCCTTCAATCTTGATTGGAGCCAAGGTGATAAGCAAGGTATTCAAACCAATATTGTTTTAACACATCTTTTCATAAGGCACACCAAAAGAAATAATGTCCAAGCGATATTTTCCATGCCTCGTTACCTTCAATGGCTTTTACAACCAAATATCACATAAGGTAATTTTTCGTTTATAAATATCAATAATGCTCCTGCAACCAAATTTCACAAGGCAGACAATAAACGTCCCAGACAACTTGGTGGAAGCATTGGCCCGAAGAAAGTCTCTAAGTTACTTGGCCAATTTGTTGAAAGAGGCCTTAGACGGACACAAACGAGAAAAGTAAGGATTTTTGTGCACACTTGAAATAACCCAAACAGAGAAAGTTGCTTAGAGATCCAAAAATGAATCTTTTTCTCAACCTTGTCAATCACATATTACCACAAATTTGAAGAAGTGCTATCAAAAGCAAATGGGATCCCCAAGAATTTGAATTGCTCTCCTCTGAAAATCCATTTGCATGGGTGCTTTTTTAACTAATACAACATAGGCCATGGACTCTATCTATAAACCAAAGTTTTGGACCATTGAATGTTGGAGCCTAGGGCTTTGCAAAAAATGTTAAAGCAAATCATGGTTTCCTAAAATTGTCGTCATTTTCAGAAAGCATAAGAAAAGAATCATTAACATAATGTCCGTAAGTTGAGTAGACCAGTTCAAGAGATAAATTCCTCTAATGCGACCTTGTTCGGATTTTTTAGCGAGAAGGTAGCCAAGGGCTTCTGCTGCGAGCACAGAGTGGGAGCAAGAGGTCAAGCCCGACAGTTGGAACAAAAAAGGCCAAAAGAGTCAAATTTGTGGCCATTGATGGTAAACTGAGATGAGGCATTTAAGAAGAGATTCTAAACAACTCTAATGTAGAAACCCTCGAAACACAAAGCTTTCGAAATGACCACTCAATGCAATCATAAGCTTTTTCAAAGTCTAATTGGAGGGAAATGGTTCGTTGCCAAGAGGCCCAATCCTATTCCATTCCTTCCCCAAAAGCAATGAGATTGTCCAAAATGTAGTGACCTTTGATAAAACCTATTTTCTCAGGTCTAACGAGAATCAAAAGAATGTGCCAAACGCAAAGAGAGATATAACGATGATTTAGTAAGATACATTCAACAAGGTGATCAGGCACTAATTAGAGATGAGCTCTAGGTTACCAACCTTATGTATGAATTTGATGTTTCCTTTGTTAATGATAGCTCCTAGAGAATTGTTGCTTAAAGCTTCTTTGTAACCTTGCAAAAGATATGGCCCCAACGAAGTGGCTTTGTGAAATTCACAATGAAAACCATCAACTCAAGGTTCTTTGTCATTAGCCATGCATTGCAGGGCTACATGAAGCTCCTCAAGCAAGAGAGGGGCATCACACTGAATCCTTACAACAAGAGAAAGCTTGTAGAGAAAACTTCCTTTTCTTGGTCATTTCCTAAGATTGGAAGACTATTTTATAGTGCTCCATAAACTTCTATGAGATTTCAAGAAAACTAGTGAATATGTTTTGAGCTACCTATAAAATGTTAACCTGCTCATGGGATTGCTTGGATAAAAGAAATCTGATTGACTCTTTAGAAGCCCTATCTCCCACTTTGTCGAGCATTGATTTGAGCCCCTCTCATAGCACAACTTTCATTGAGTTTGAGTTTATGTTTGAGCTTAGCATTCATGTATTGCAACTAAGAATCAAAAGAATTGGACTCTAGAAGCAAGGAGACTGAAATTCTTTGTTCAAAGCACAATCTACCTTCATGTGAACCCGCACGACCTATTTTCCAATGTGACGGAGGAAAGTGGTGCAATTGATGGCTTCATTCCACCACTCAATCCAATTGGAAACATAAGAGGACATGGAGCTAAGCTCCACACCTTAGAAATGAGATGTGCAGTCTCTTTGCAAGTCAAAAGAGAGGAGTTGAGATAGAATTGATTACATGGTGCTTTGAAATAGGTCCCACCCCACATCAACTGAAAATTGATTGGAATGTGATCAAAAAGCACAATATCTTGCCAAATGGTGACCAGAGAAAGTAAGAAGTTGTTAAAGGTGAGCATGTGTTATTTAGAAAGAATTACACAATCAAATCTTATAAAGACCCACTTTGTGTCATCCCACAAATTGAACCAAGTAAACTAAGGCTTGCTGTCAAAATAAGGGGTATGACAAAAACCAGCAAGTTTAAAAATAATACCAAACTTCATACTTTCAAATGCACTAGCTCATGAGGTATCATGCCTTTTTAATCCTTAGAATGCTCAACTATATTGAAGTCGGCACATACCATCCAAAAGGAAAGCAGTAAATTATTAGATAACCAACATCATAACTTTGTTCTTTTAGGATCATCATTGGAGGCATAAATATTAAACAAGTCAACTGAGAAGCCATTAATATCCAACAGCCAAAACAACTCGGTTTGAAGGATTCACTATTGAAGTGGTAATTAATAGAGAAAATCATGGGGATATGGAAATATTGGCACCACCTCATCCTTCATTATGAAAAGTGTGCAAATGCATGAAATATGAAGGTACGTATTTCACAGTGATTTTGAGCAAAAAATGTGCAATCTTAACTTCATATACACAAATCACATCAAGATTTCCAACCATTTGGTAAGGGGAACACGTTGAGTATTTACATGACTCTATAAGACCTCTAACATTCCACAAGATGAAATTCATGTAGGAAACTCACCCATAGTAAGTTCCCTTGGCCATCCTAATATTTTGTCTCAAAGTTTAGTAAATCAAAATTGTTACGTAAAAGAGGTCGTTATTATGGCTCAAAATCATCAATGAAAATGGAGTGAAAATTAGCCCCATTAACTCCTCTAGGAGACTCATAAACATCATGTGGTGGATTACGAGAGTGCTGAGAGGGTTGAAAAATTGTCTCAATAATCTCAACCTCATTAAGCAGACATTGTAGACTAGCAATTTGGTTCTTCTTGTGCGGGGATTGGACTTGGGGAGCTAACATGGATGCATTGGAGGTTTTTTTAGGTAAACATGATCCAGACGAGGGTTGGACATTAGACACAAAGTTGTCAAAAACAATGATGTTGTTTCCTGTGGAGGCCTTTTTGTTAACCACAGTGGTCCATTTGTCACATTTGGAAGTGACTTTTGGATTTTTATTCTATGAAGGTCCCTCAATTGGCTTTGAACAGACTAGAAGGGGACAATCATGAATGTGATGGTTAGGGGCTTGTCATCTGAAACAAGTATTTGGTAGGTTAAAGCAAGAAACCTTCTAGGAAAACTAGACAAAACCCACTTAGATGTCGATGTGTTCTTTCAAATACTTAGTAAGGTCAACCTCAACACAAATCCTTTTGTTTGGTCGAGAAGAATAGAATTTGTCGACTTCCTGACAAATAACCTGGCCAATAGGTTTCATAATATCTT